>OX596064.1:9515000-9538751 GCA_951394065.1 Venusia cambrica
TTAGACCGTTCCATACGGATAGTGCGGCTCCGACCTTGCCCTCAATTTTACTGCCGTCTGTGAACATTCTGACTGCGTGACCGCTATGAATGTCCACCTGCTCTTGGTCTTCCAGGCATACGAATTCCAGGCACATATGTTCAGCCGGGTGAGGAAAATCAGCAAACATCGCCATCTTTTCCAACTCCCTGTCTCCCAGTGCTAGCCGGGGGACTCCTCTCTTTGCCTCATACAGGGCGGCTGCCTCCTGTATTCTGAGGTCGAGAGGCAGGATTCCGGCCAACACCAGTGCGGAGTTAAGAGAGACGGTCCGGTAGGCTTTACACAGCTTCTGGGCGAAACCTCGTTGGACTGCGTTAAGGTGTTTCTGCATGCCCAGTTTTTGTGTTGCAGGTGCCCAGACACTAGCCGCGTAAAGGATTATAGGCTCCACTGCGGCAGTGTATATGCTGCGTATTACCTCCCGGTTTAGACCCCAGCTGACCCTGGCGGCTCTGGATAGCTGTTTGTAAACGTTCAATGCCTTCTTGCAAACGTTTGCTGCATGGCTATTGAACGTGAGCTTGTGGTCTATTGTGAGCCCCAGGATCTTGATCTCTTCCGACATGCAAATGTCGATCCCGCCCATGGTCAGGCGTGGTGTGTCGTACTTCATCTTCCTAGTGATAACCATTGCATTGGTTTTGTGAGGAGCGAACTTCAATTTGTTTCTGACACCCCACTCCTGAACATGGGCAAGAGCGGCATTCGCTTGTCGCTCCACTTCCAACGCTGTGTCACCGTCAAACACCAAGATGACGTCGTCGGCGAAGGCCTGGCAATAGTCCCCCCTTCGTTCCAATCCCACCAACAATGGATTTAAAAGCAAATTCCATAGGATTGGACCTCCGATGGACCCTTGGACGCAGCCCTTGGTTGTTTGCCTCGTAACTTCTTCGCCCGCATACCTAACCCTCACCCTCCTATGTCTAAGGTAACTGTCCAGAAGCCTCCTGATATTCAGAGGACACTTTTCCTCCGCCAACCTGATCCTAATGGCGGGCCACCATGCACTGTCAAAGGCACCCTCTATGTCCAACGAAACGAGTGTTACGAGTTTTTTACCGTTCAATTTGTCACGTATGTGTTGTGTTAGAACATAGAGGGCGTCTTCTGTGCTCCTTTGCGGCATGAACCCGTATTGGCGGGTGCTCATGTTTGGGAGAATGTGGAATTTCAACCTGTTTACTATCATTTTTTCCATTATTTTACCCATCACTGGCAACAACCCTATCGGCCTATAGGACTTCGCTTCCGTGTACCTATCCTTTCCAGGTTTGCGAAGTACCACCACGGTCGCCTCCTTCCAGATGTTCGGAAAGTGCCCTTGTTCCAGGCATTTGTTTGCCAGTGATAGGTAAAATCCTGGGTCAGCCGCAATTACGTGCTTACAAATATCCGCAGTAAGACCGTCAGAACCTGGAGCTTTTTTGGGGTTAAAATTGTCAACCGCGATTTTAACCTCTTCAGGGGTAAATGGTGGGTCATGCCTTTCATCATGCTCCCAACCATTTACTTGGTCGGCTTCTCTCCTGACTCGCTGGTGATCCCCATTATCACTATCCACTTTGTCTTCCGGGTAAAAAGTTTCCGCGAGCATCTCCGCGGATTCTCTCGGGCTTAAAACTTTTCCCTCCTTGATCAGAGGCAGGTCCTCCTGTCTTCTGGTTGTCCTTCCAATCACTCGATAAATACCTTCCCACATTCCTTCCCTATCCTGTTTTTCGCAAAACCCTTTCCAGCTTTCTGTTTTCGCTTTTTGGACTTCACTCTCATATCTTTCTTTTGCTTGCAGGTACTCGCTGACGACTTTCGCTCGACGGACCGGTGCTGCGCATCTAACTCTACGCTTCATGGTGGTGACTACTTTCTTCTGCTGAGCAAGTTCTTCGGACCACCACGGCAAGGTAAGTACTTCATTTGTTTTCTTTTTAGGTATGGTTTCTACGCATGTTTTTGATATTGTGTTGATGTATTTTTCTACTATATGCTCTAATTCTACATTATTTTCTATTTTATCTATTTCTGTTGAGTTTATGTTATTTTCTAGTTTTAATTGGGCCAGTTTCTCATGAAACTGGCTCCAATTAGCTTTTTTTGTGTTATAAAGTCTGGTTGTTCTATTTATACTTGTTCCTTTTGCTTTTTTTAGGTTAATTATAAAAGTAATGCCGTTGTGGTCCGAGCTTGTCATATCGTCTCTGACCTTCCAGTCCTCCACCAGATCTAGCATGTCCACAGAGCAGGCCGTTATGTCGACATAGCTGGTATAAGTTTTCCCTCCCCTGATGGTGTCAAATGTGGGAGTATCTCCGTTGTTGAGCACCTGCAGGCTCATTTCCTCGAGTGCTCCAGACATCTCCTCTCCTCTGCAATCTACCGAGCACCTGCAGGCTCATTTCCTCGAGTGCTCCAGACATCTCCTCTCCTCTGCAATCTACCTTTTGGCTACCCCACCAAATACTCTTGGCGTTAGAGTCTCCTCCCATGATGAGCCTCCTAGGTCCAAGTGTTTCCTCTACTTTCTTGAGCTGCTCCAGGTATGGCTGTATGGGTTGGTCTGGCTCGAAGTAAAAGGAGACTACGGTTATCTCCCATGCACCAGTCCGAATCTTCACCACAACGATGTTGTTCGTGGTGAATTCCGGGCACTGTATAACATCCATGTCATGGTCAAAGACGACTACTGCTGCTTTTACAGTCCCTTCTCCTTGACTGGTGTTCTGGAAGACTCTCGATCCTCTGTAGTCCTTCATCCTCCTGGCTCCACCCACATATGGCTCCTGCAGCAGCGCAAAGGCCATTTTGTTTTTAGATGCCTCTATAAACAACTCGTTAGTTGCTAGGTCTTTCCTCTGGAGATTTGCTTGGACTACTAGGTACGGTTTTTCTTTGGCTGGGATGTTAGTGGTTGCCGCTCTATCGCTAGGGTCGCCCTTAACAATAGGCTATGGTAGCTCGGGCCAGCGCATCCCACTTCCTTCTTATTGGGCACTCTTGGGAGAAGGCATTATGCTCTGCCGTGTCGAGTCTAGCGTGTCTGCAATTGCAGCAAGTCGGGGCTACTCCGGCAATCCAATCCGGGCATTCGGCCTTCAAGTGTGGCCCTCCACAGTGGCTACACTTTTCGACTGTGGCTTTACAGTGTCTTCTGCCGTGCCCATAGCCCAAACACAACGAGCACTGCACGAGCGGTGACTGATCTGCCACTCTTACTCTCTGCAGGTCAATATGGACGTCTCCTGCATCCAACATCCGGTTCCACACTTTGGGGGAGACTCTTATGACTATGTGGCATGTGTGCGGGTTCCTTGTTCGCTTTCTATAGCATATTTCCAACCTGTCGTCCTCTTTGTTGAGGTCTTTAAACATGCTTCCGTTCTGGTTCCTTAAGGCGTTCAAGACGTCTTCGTCTCTGTTATACTGCAGAACGTCCTTAAGGATCAGAAGAGGGTTTTTGTTTTTGACCTCCTCAACGTTGAGGTACGATTCCACTTTCTTTAGCCTTTCCTTTACCTTCTGCCTTTCTTCCATAGTCCTACAGCCAACAATAACCTTCCTATCCTTTGCCTTTCTCACCCTGTCGACTTTGATTCCTCCTTCTTTCGCATTTATTGCCTCTCTGATCCTATTCAGGTTAGGTTAGGTTAGGTTAGGTTAGGTTAGGTTAGGTTAGGTTAGGTTAGGTTAGGTTAGGTTAGGTTAGGTTAGGTTAGGTTAGGTTAGGTTAGGTTAGGTTAGGTTAGGTTAGGTTAGGTTAGGTTAGGTTAGGTTAGGTTAGGTTAGGTTAGGTTAGGTTAGGTTAGGTTAGGTTAGGTTAGGTTAGGTTAGGTTAGGTTAGGTTAGGTTAGGTTAGGTTAGGTTAGGTTAGGTTAGGTTAGGTTAGGTTAGGTTAGGTTAGGTTAGGTTAGGTTAGGTTAGGTTAGGTTAGGTTAGGTTAGGTTAGGTTAGGTTAGGTTAGGTTAGGTTAGGTTAGGTTAGGTTAGGTTAGGTTAGGTTAGGTTAGGTTAGGTTAGGTTAGGTTAGGTTAGGTTAGGTTAGGTTAGGTTAGGTTAGGTTAGGTTAGGTTAGGTTAGGTTAGGTTAGGTTAGGTTAGGTTAGGTTAGGTTAGGTTAGGTTAGGTTAGGTTAGGTTAGGTTAGGTTAGGTTAGGTTAGGTTAGGTTAGGTTAGGTTAGGTTAGGTTAGGTTAGGTTAGGTTAGGTTAGGTTAGGTTAGGTTAGGTTAGGTTAGGTTAGGTTAGGTTAGGTTAGGTTAGGTTAGGTTAGGTTAGGTTAGGTTAGGTTAGGTTAGGTTAGGTTAGGTTAGGTTAGGTTAGGTTAGGTTAGGTTAGGTTAGGTTAGGTTAGGTTAGGTTAGGTTAGGTTAGGTTAGGTTAGGTTAGGTTAGGTTAGGTTAGGTTAGGTTAGGTTAGGTTAGGTTAGGTTAGGTTAGGTTAGGTTAGGTTAGGTTAGGTTAGGTTAGGTTAGGTTAGGTTAGGTTAGGTTAGGTTAGGTTAGGTTAGGTTAGGTTAGGTTAGGTTAGGTTAGGTTAGGTTAGGTTAGGTTAGGTTAGGTTAGGTTAGGTTAGGTTAGGTTAGGTTAGGTTAGGTTAGGTTAGGTTAGGTTAGGTTAGGTTAGGTTAGGTTAGGTTAGGTTAGGTTAGGTTAGGTTAGGTTAGGTTAGGTTAGGTTAGGTTAGGTTAGGTTAGGTTAGGTTAGGTTAGGTTAGGTTAGGTTAGGTTAGGTTAGGTTAGGTTAGGTTAGGTTAGGTTAGGTTAGGTTAGGTTAGGTTAGGTTAGGTTAGGTTAGGTTAGGTTAGGTTAGGTTAGGTTAGGTTAGGTTAGGTTAGGTTAGGTTAGGTTAGGTTAGGTTAGGTTAGGTTAGGTTAGGTTAGGTTAGGTTAGGTTAGGTTAGGTTAGGTTAGGTTAGGTTAGGTTAGGTTAGGTTAGGTTAGGTTAGGTTAGGTTAGGTTAGGTTAGGTTAGGTTAGGTTAGGTTAGGTTAGGTTAGGTTAGGTTAGGTTAGGTTAGGTTAGGTTAGGTTAGGTTAGGTTAGGTTAGGTTAGGTTAGGTTAGGTTAGGTTAGGTTAGGTTAGGTTAGGTTAGGTTAGGTTAGGTTAGGTTAGGTTAGGTTAGGTTAGGTTAGGTTAGGTTAGGTTAGGTTAGGTTAGGTTAGGTTAGGTTAGGTTAGGTTAGGTTAGGTTAGGTTAGGTTAGGTTAGGTTAGGTTAGGTTAGGTTAGGTTAGGTTAGGTTAGGTTAGGTTAGGTTAGGTTAGGTTAGGTTAGGTTAGGTTAGGTTAGGTTAGGTTAGGTTAGGTTAGGTTAGGTTAGGTTAGGTTAGGTTAGGTTAGGTTAGGTTAGGTTAGGTTAGGTTAGGTTAGGTTAGGTTAGGTTAGGTTAGGTTAGGTTAGGTTAGGTTAGGTTAGGTTAGGTTAGGTTAGGTTAGGTTAGGTTAGGTTAGGTTAGGTTAGGTTAGGTTAGGTTAGGTTAGGTTAGGTTAGGTTAGGTTAGGTTAGGTTAGGTTAGGTTAGGTTAGGTTAGGTTAGGTTAGGTTAGGTTAGGTTAGGTTAGGTTAGGTTAGGTTAGGTTAGGTTAGGTTAGGTTAGGTTAGGTTAGGTTAGGTTAGGTTAGGTTAGGTTAGGTTAGGTTAGGTTAGGTTAGGTTAGGTTAGGTTAGGTTAGGTTAGGTTAGGTTAGGTTAGGTTAGGTTAGGTTAGGTTAGGTTAGGTTAGGTTAGGTTAGGTTAGGTTAGGTTAGGTTAGGTTAGGTTAGGTTAGGTTAGGTTAGGTTAGGTTAGGTTAGGTTAGGTTAGGTTAGGTTAGGTTAGGTTAGGTTAGGTTAGGTTAGGTTAGGTTAGGTTAGGTTAGGTTAGGTTAGGTTAGGTTAGGTTAGGTTAGGTTAGGTTAGGTTAGGTTAGGTTAGGTTAGGTTAGGTTAGGTTAGGTTAGGTTAGGTTAGGTTAGGTTAGGTTAGGTTAGGTTAGGTTAGGTTAGGTTAGGTTAGGTTAGGTTAGGTTAGGTTAGGTTAGGTTAGGTTAGGTTAGGTTAGGTTAGGTTAGGTTAGGTTAGGTTAGGTTAGGTTAGGTTAGGTTAGGTTAGGTTAGGTTAGGTTAGGTTAGGTTAGGTTAGGTTAGGTTAGGTTAGGTTAGGTTAGGTTAGGTTAGGTTAGGTTAGGTTAGGTTAGGTTAGGTTAGGTTAGGTTAGGTTAGGTTAGGTTAGGTTAGGTTAGGTTAGGTTAGGTTAGGTTAGGTTAGGTTAGGTTAGGTTAGGTTTTTTTTTTTTTTTTTTTTTTTTTTTTTTTTTTCCCGGCATCACATATCCGGGCGTCGGCGACCCTCTGATTTGTTTCAGAGTCTTTTTTTACTTTCTCTTTATTATATTATCATTAATTATACATTAACTAGGCCCTTTATGGGCATGACAGCTGATCAAAAATCGTCTTACTTATTAAATGTACATATCATCAGTGTCATCAACTTAGGAGGCTTAAGTGTTGCTATTCTTGACAAGGTAGAGTTGCAGTCTGAAAACTCTTCGGTTTTTTCAGGATGCAACCCTCCCTGTCTTACAAAGAAAAATCTTCTGTGGCTACAAATTATTTACTTATTCTATTTCTGCTTTGATATTCTTAAAACTATTTATCAATATGCTTGTTTCAGTGTGGGATAGGGCAGGGTTAACAATATTTTCTTGACTTAAGTACTAGTCTACTAATTACATATTTTATCTTCTCTAATATTATTTTATAATGATGTACATATTTAATAATATATACACATTATAGTTTTCATTTTTCTAGGCATTAATTGTTTACAAAGATTTTCTTACAAGTTACATTTCTTATTGTATATTTACTTACATTTACTCAACGTTTTACAATTTTATGCATAATAAATATATTGTTATAATATATGATTATCATAATTTGCTTGCTATTTATTTCTCTTACTTACTATTATTACTACTTTGATACAATAATTTAAAAATATACCTCGTTTTTCATTGCTAGATATTATTTGACCTAAGTTTTCAATATTTATTGCACAATCCAGTTCCTGCTCTACATTGTACCTTAAAAGTCCAAACACGGGGCATTCTGTCAGGACATGTATAGTTGACTCCTGGACTCCGGGCTCGCAGATGCACGATGGGTCCTCTTTACACTTGAATCTGTTCAAGTATTCTGAGAACCCACCGTGCCCCGTCAATGCCTGTGTCACAGCGCTTGTGAACTTCACCTTCCTGACAGTTTTGTAGGCCAGCAGGGCATCGGGAAAAAATATTTTTGTGGTGGACGCTGTTGCTCCTCGCTTATATCTCTCGTTCCATTTGCGAAGCGAGTCAGTTCTTATCTGTCGCTTCACAAATGAGACGGGAGAGTCCTCGTAATCAGCTCGCCTTTTAAGTTTTAGTGCAGCTTCTTTCGCCAGGTGATCTGCCCGCTCGTTCCCTTCCACTCCAGCGTGTGCTTTGATCCAAAACCAGGAAAGTTCCTTGTTTTGGAGTTTCATGATCTTCAAGTTTTTTCGTGTTTCTACTGCGAGTGGATGGGTTGAGCTGGGGTTTGTCATTGTTTCTAGAGCTGATCTAGAGTCACTATAAATACCATAAGTGAGCTCATGGCGGCGCAGAATCTCACGCGTTGCTCTACATATGGCGTAGAGTTCCGCCTGATAAACGGTGCAGTACGATGCCAGCTTGAATTTGAGGGCTTTAGTCTCGGCGTCGTCGTCCCACAAGGACAACGCTGCTCCGACTTTACCCTCTATCTTGCTCCCATCTGTAAAAATGCGTACTGCTTGTTTTTTATGTTGGTCTACTTCGTCTTGGTTTATCAGGGATGTGAACTCCACGCTCATATGGCTTGCTGGGTGTGCAGAGTCTATGTAGCTCGCCCTACGTTCAACCTCTCTGTCTCCCAGCATTGGCTGGGGCACTCCTCGCTTTGCCTCATAAAGAGCAGCTGCTTCTTGAATTCTGAGGTCCAGCGGGAGTATCCCCGCCAGCACTAGTGCCGAGTTCAGAGAGACTGTTCGGTATGCTCTTGTTAGCTTTTGGGCAAAGCCCCTCTGCACAGCGTTCAGTTGGTGTTGTACTCCCAGCTTAAAGGTTGCCGATGACCAGGCACCTGCCGCGTACATGATTACTGGCTCTACCGTCGCATTGTATATGACTCGGATGATGTCCGGGTGTAGGCCCCAGCTGACCCTGGCGGCTCGCGATAGCTGTTTGTATATGTTAAGTGCCTTTCGGCAAACATTGGCTGTGTGGCTGTTGAAAGTAAGCTTGTCGTCTATCGCGAGCCCCAGGATCTTCATCTCCTTAGACGCCCCAATGTCTATCCCGCCCATCCTCAGGTGCGGCGTGTCAAATTTAAGCTTGTTGGTGATAACCATTGCGCAAGTTTTGTGTGGTGCAAATTTGAGCTTATTTCTGACACCCCACTCCTGGACATAGGCGAGAGCGGCATTGGCTCGTCTTTGGACCTCCAAACCTGTGTCGTCATCGAAAACCATGACGATATCATCGGCAAATGCTTGGGTGTAATGTCCCTGTATCTCCAGGCCTTTTAGAAGTGGGTCGAGCAGCAAGTTCCACAGAATGGGGCCGCCGATAGAGCCCTGGACGCAGCCTTTGTTGGTGCTCTTTGTGTACTCTTGTCCGGCGTAGCGCACGTTTACCGTTCTGTCCTTCAAGTAGCTGTCCATTACTCTTCTCAGGTTTACGGGGCACTCCTCCTCCGCCAGTCGAGTCCTGACAGCCGGCCACCATGCACTGTCGAACGCTCCCTCTATGTCCAGCGAAACTAGAGTAATAAGTTTCTTCTGCTCTAGCTTTGTTCGTATATGTCGCATGAGGTCATAGAGGGCGTCCTCCGTACTTTTCTGTGGCATGAAGCCGTACTGTCGTGCGCTGATTTTTGGGACTACGTGCCATTTTATTCTACCAATGAGCATCTTTTCATAAATCTTGCCCATTACTGATAGGAGTCCTATGGGTCTGTAGGACTTGGCGTTAGTGTAGTCGTCTTTGCCTGGCTTCCTCAGGACTACCACTGTTGCCTGTTTCCACGCGGTCGGGAAATGGCTGAGAGCCAGGCATTTATTCACCAGCGCTAGGAATATGTCTGGGTCATGGAATATGGCTTTGCTACATATGTCTGCTGTGAGACCGTCTGACCCCGGCGCCTTCTTGGAGTTAAAGCTGTTTACCGCTAACTTTAGCTCTTCGTGGGTAAACACTGGGTCCAAAGGCTCATCTTGTATCCTAGCGTTTACTGTTTCGGCTTTCTCGCGTGTTTGTCGGTGATGCTCTTTGTCCTCACTTTCCAAGTCGTCGGGGTAGAAGGTCTCTGCTAGTAGCTTTGCCGATTCCATGGGATCGTTGACCTTCCCATCTTTGACGAGAAGTTGGTCCTCGTGCCTCTTTGAAGTCCGCCCTATTATCCTGTAGATTCCTTCCCATAGTCCCTCTTTATCTTGCCTTTCGCAGAACCCCTTCCAACTTTCCGTCTGGGCACTTTTGGCTGCACTCTGATATTCCTCTTTTGATTTCAGGTACTCTTCGATGACTTTTTGTTTCCGGACTGGCGCTGCACAACGGATCCTTCTTCTCTTCGTGTTCATCTCCTTCTTCAGGTTCGTAAGGTTCTCTGTCCACCATGGTAAGGTAAGTGTAGAGTTTGGCTTTTTCTTTGGTATGCTTTCATTGCTTGCTTTTTGTACTGTGCTTATATATGTATTTATTGCTTTCTCTAGTTCGCTTTCATTGTCTATTTTCATAATTTCGCTATTATTAATATTATATGTCTGCAGTAATTGGGTCATTTTATCATTAAATTGGCTCCAATTTGCTTTTCTAGTGTTATATATTCTTGTAGTTCTGCTTATGTTTGTGCCTATGTCCTTTCTTAGTTTTAATTTAAATGTGATCGCGTTATGGTCGGATGTTACCAGTCCCACACTCACCCTCCACTCTTCTACCAGGTCCAGTATATCCGTCGTGCAGGCCGTTACATCAACGTGGCTGGTGAATTGAGTATTGCCCCTAAAAGTGTCAAAAGTGGGGGTGTTGCCTGTATTTAGGATCTGCATGTCCATGTCATCGAGAGCACCCGCGAGGTCAATGCCCCTCTGGTCGACCACTTTGCTGCCCCACCATGTGCTCTTTGCGTTGGCGTCTCCCCCAATGAGAATGCTCTCTGTTCCGACGTTTTTCTGGATCTCCCTCAGTTCACTCAGATAGCTGTCTATATTGGTTTTATTGGGCTCAAAGTAGAAAGAGACCACTGCTATCTCCCAGGCACGAGTTTTTAATTTCACCACTACGATGTTATGCGTGGTGAATTTCGGGCACATTATGGCGTCGATGTCGCTGTCAAAAATGGCCACGGCGGCCTTGACGACTTTTTGCTCGGGACTCGTACTTTGGAAGATTCTAACTCCTTTGTAGTCTTTCATTCTACCGATGCTACCAATATAGGGCTCCTGAATGAGTGCGAAGGCCATCTTCTTCTTTGCGGCTTCTTGCATGAGTTCTTGGGTAGCCAGGTTCATTCTTTGCAGGTTTGCCTGTACTGCCAGATATGGCCTTGCGCTGTTTGAGGAAGATCCAGTTACCCGTGTCACCACCTTAGCAATATGCCACCGAGGCCCGGGCCAGTGCGTCCCACCTCCTTCGAACCGCGCACTCCGCACTAAAAGCATTGTGCTCTACCTTCTCCAATTTGGCGTGTGTGCAGTTCGTGCAGGTCGGTGCGACGCCGGAAAGCCAGTCTGGGCATTCCGCTCTTAGATGGGGACCCCCACAGTGGCAGCATTTTTCTACATTCTCCTTGCAGAAGCGTCTGCTGTGCCCATATCCCAGGCACATAGAACACTGTACCAGTGGTGATTGGTCTTCCACTCGGACCTTCTGCAAGTCGATCGTTATTGTTCCTGTGTCGATCAGCTGTCGCCAGATGGCGGGGGACACCCTAAGTACCACGTGCTGGGTGTATGGGTTTCTGGTGCGTTTCTTATAAATGATCTCCATACTCTCCCTGTCTGTGGGTTCCTTTAAGACTTTTTTGTTTTGAGTCTTTAGCGCGCTCAGGATGTCCTCATCTGTGTTGTACCTTAGTACGTCTTTGAGGATTACGAGGGGGTTCTTGTTTTGTACCTCTTCCACGTTCAGTTCCTTGGATTCTTTTAACTTTTCTTTGAATTTGTCCCTTTCCTCCAATGTCTTGCACCCAACTATCACTTTTCTGTCCTTAGCTTTTCGTATTTTCTCAACTACTATCCCACTCTCCTTTGCGTTTACTGTTTTCCTAATTCTGTTCATGACTTGTTCTCCTGTTTCTGTGTCGTCCTTGGCTGTTATAACAATGGAATGTAGAGTCTGCTGTCTGGAGGGTAGTTTTTCCGCTCGTGTTGCTACTACACTCGCATATGTGTGCCTCTCTTGGAACTCTTGCTGTCTCTCTATTGTTTCCCTTAGCTGTTCCATCTTATCATTATTTTCCTTAATGAGCTTGGCTTGCTCCTCCAATTGCTTAAATAAGCGTTTAGAGGAGCAGACCATCCCTATTTTTTCTAAATCTCTTGCAGTCTCTTCTTCGGGTGGCTCTAGTACTTCTGTCTGGGTTTCCTTTTCGCTTGGGTTTCCTGTTGTCTTGGGGGCAAGAGTCTTTTTGGTATGATCTGATTCCGAAACAAGCAGTACAAGTCTTTCAGTGAGGCGTTCGACTTCCTTCTTTATTACGTAACTTACACTCTTTGCCTTTTCAAGCTGTTTGCCTATCCTAAAGGAACAGTCCTTGGCCTCAGCTATCTTATAGCCAGGGTACTCTACTAGCTCTTTTCCGGCAGGGGATTTTTCCAGGATCTCGGTGGACCGCTTAATCTCCCTCCTCGTCTGTACTTTCCCTGGTTTAACTGCCTGGAGTACCTGCGATGCTGGTTTCGACTGGGGACTCTTCTTCTCTTCTTGAGTCGAACCTTTCGGCGAGTTCCGCGGGCTCTCTATTGTAATGATCAAAGATTGGCCTGGCGTCTTTGCCTTTGATGTCGAGGGTTTTGGTGACAATTTACGTTTTTGTCTGGGAGATTTGGTTGTTACTTCCCCAGCCGTTTCCAGCATTTCCACACTCCTCCTGACTTTGTTAGGCACTGCATGCTTTAGTTCTATGAGGTCGTATGTGTTATTTGCCTGAATGGAAGGAGGACTAGAAAATAGTGCAGGAACTTGCTGGGGGCTTGTCATATTTCTTGACTCTTTAAGTGGCGTGCGATACATATTTCAAAGGGTCTTGTCAAAATTAACAACAAAATAAAGAAATAAATTAATAAAAGTAAAAATTTTAGTCAGTGAGGTTTGTAAAAGTTATAAAAGTATTAAAATTAAAAATGTTATTGATAAAATTTTGGTACTCTAACAGTACTTCGTAAATAATCTGTGTATTCTAATTTTTATTATTTCTGTTCCAGGTGTTCCTGTGCTGCCGTGGACCTTGATCACCCCTCTACGTCATCCACTCGTCAGGTGCTCTATGTAGAGTTCAAAAAGTTACAAACTCTATGTAGAGTCAACTCGATAATTTTTCCGGTAGGCCGTGGTCACGCTAGACAACACAAGGAAAACCGCGTCGCGCTGCGATCTATAGTTCCTGAGCTATTTGACTTTGAATTATTCAAAGATGGCCGCCAAAATGGCCGCCAGAACTTTAAAATAACGCCCACAAGTCAATTTTAAGACTAAAGTCCTCGTGTCTGGGGTTTTTGTGATGGCCTCGACGAGCTCTAACTGGTTCCGTAGTTGTATTTGAATTTCAAGAGTTAGCTCTACCAAGCGTATTTTCCTCAAGATTTAGGTAGAGTCAGTCTCGTCGATGCTAGCACTGAAGACCACAACCTCCTACGATGGCCGAGTCAAAACTTATGGGAGTTTTATTCTTTTCAAGATGGCCGCCAAAATGGCCGCCTATTGTCAAACTTTGCCAATATAGGCGCTAGGATACCCGTGTTTGGGCTTAAAACAACGGTAATTGCGATACCAACTAGATTGTGCCACAATATTAAAGAATAAACGCCCCCCCTGCTGAAGTTTTAACAAAAACCTTATTATTTACACAAAAATTTACAAAATAAATCTATTTATGCACAAAACAGTCTTAAAATTACAATTTAGTGTCTATCTACTTAATGCTGTCTAACCTTATTAAAAAATTTGTTCTATCTATTTAAACAGTGGCATTTCCTATATGGCTAAAAACTATAAAAAATCCTAACTTAAAAACCTATCAATTATAAATTCTAAAATTTTGCAAAATGATACAGCACTACAAGGCCTAATTGAACAAATAAGACTTTTTTTTATAGATTATGTAGTTATAAAGAAATTATTTTTTAAAATATGTAAAGTTACTTATTATGTCTATAACTTGAAGACTTTTCCATTAAATTCGATGAAAATTTGAAAACGGCTAATAATAATTAAATTAAAGAGAATGGTAAATTATTTTTTTTCCCAGCTAACTTATTTAGGGTACCTCGTGTGAGGGTAAAATTTTCAAAAAATTTTTAAACAAAAACTAACTGAAAAAGAATTATTCAAAAAATTTATACGGACTGATGGCCTTAGTGTCTATGATATAAGAATTTAAATTTGATATGTAAACGATTTAATTACGGAGATATAGAGTTTGGAAAAATGCAAAATTTTAGAAATTAAATAACTCTACCAAAACTTAACTTTAGTAAGTTCCAAAAGTGCCTCCGTAGTCAGGGCCGCAGTCCAAGCGCGATGCCGTAGTCAAAATTTCTCCAGCTGTTCTGGATCGATGACCTCGTGTCCACGTGGCTTTTGTTTTTTTGTCGATATCTCCGCCAAACTTGGCGGGAAAAATCGACAAAGGGTGTCCAGGTGTAGGCCTCCAAAAGGCCCTCCGATACGCTACCAAAAACTGATAGGTCGTCGCTGTCAATCTCGAGTAATTCAAGTCTTAAAGTTTGAAATTCTTGAAAAATCACTTTTTCCGTCGTAACTCACTCAAATTTTCACAAATTGCAACACTGCTATCACTAACAGGTGCGCCTTCACAACGCGATTCCAAAATGGTATAACACTTGTAATAAACACTGATTTATCCAATTTTCGGGAATTTTTAAGCGCGGAAGGACTTGTAATTGTGGCCGCTCTCGGGTGCGGGGAGAGCCGGACTGGGTTAGGTTAGGTTAGGTTAGGTTAGGTTAGGTTAGGTTAGGTTAGGTTAGGTTAGGTTAGGTTAGGTTAGGTTAGGTTAGGTTAGGTTAGGTTAGGTTAGGTTAGGTTAGGTTAGGTTAGGTTAGGTTAGGTTAGGTTAGGTTAGGTTAGGTTAGGTTAGGTTAGGTTAGGTTAGGTTAGGTTAGGTTAGGTTAGGTTAGGTTAGGTTAGGTTAGGTTAGGTTAGGTTAGGTTAGGTTAGGTTAGGTTAGGTTAGGTTAGGTTAGGTTAGGTTAGGTTAGGTTAGGTTAGGTTAGGTTAGGTTAGGTTAGGTTAGGTTAGGTTAGGTTAGGTTAGGTTAGGTTAGGTTAGGTTAGGTTAGGTTAGGTTAGGTTAGGTTAGGTTAGGTTAGGTTAGGTTAGGTTAGGTTAGGTTAGGTTAGGTTAGGTTAGGTTAGGTTAGGTTAGGTTAGGTTAGGTTAGGTTAGGTTAGGTTAGGTTAGGTTAGGTTAGGTTAGGTTAGGTTAGGTTAGGTTAGGTTAGGTTAGGTTAGGTTAGGTTAGGTTAGGTTAGGTTAGGTTAGGTTAGGTTAGGTTAGGTTAGGTTAGGTTAGGTTAGGTTAGGTTAGGTTAGGTTAGGTTAGGTTAGGTTAGGTTAGGTTAGGTTAGGTTAGGTTAGGTTAGGTTAGGTTAGGTTAGGTTAGGTTAGGTTAGGTTAGGTTAGGTTAGGTTAGGTTAGGTTAGGTTAGGTTAGGTTAGGTTAGGTTAGGTTAGGTTAGGTTAGGTTAGGTTAGGTTAGGTTAGGTTAGGTTAGGTTAGGTTAGGTTAGGTTAGGTTAGGTTAGGTTAGGTTAGGTTAGGTTAGGTTAGGTTAGGTTAGGTTAGGTTAGGTTAGGTTAGGTTAGGTTAGGTTAGGTTAGGTTAGGTTAGGTTAGGTTAGGTTAGGTTAGGTTAGGTTAGGTTAGGTTAGGTTAGGTTAGGTTAGGTTAGGTTAGGTTAGGTTAGGTTAGGTTAGGTTAGGTTAGGTTAGGTTAGGTTAGGTTAGGTTAGGTTAGGTTAGGTTAGGTTAGGTTAGGTTAGGTTAGGTTAGGTTAGGTTAGGTTAGGTTAGGTTAGGTTAGGTTAGGTTAGGTTAGGTTAGGTTAGGTTAGGTTAGGTTAGGTTAGGTTAGGTTAGGTTAGGTTAGGTTAGGTTAGGTTAGGTTAGGTTAGGTTAGGTTAGGTTAGGTTAGGTTAGGTTAGGTTAGGTTAGGTTAGGTTAGGTTAGGTTAGGTTAGGTTAGGTTAGGTTAGGTTAGGTTAGGTTAGGTTAGGTTAGGTTAGGTTAGGTTAGGTTAGGTTAGGTTAGGTTAGGTTAGGTTAGGTTAGGTTAGGTTAGGTTAGGTTAGGTTAGGTTAGGTTAGGTTAGGTTAGGTTAGGTTAGGTTAGGTTAGGTTAGGTTAGGTTAGGTTAGGTTAGGTTAGGTTAGGTTAGGTTAGGTTAGGTTAGGTTAGGTTAGGTTAGGTTAGGTTAGGTTAGTTAGGTTAGGTTAGGTTAGGTTAGGTTAGGTTAGGTTAGGTTAGGTTAGGTTAGGTTAGGTTAGGTTAGGTTAGGTTAGGTTAGGTTAGGTTAGGTTAGGTTAGGTTAGGTTAGGTTAGGTTAGGTTAGGTTAGGTTAGGTTAGGTTAGGTTAGGTTAGGTTAGGTTAGGTTAGGTTAGGTTAGGTTAGGTTAGGTTAGGTTAGGTTAGGTTAGGTTAGGTTAGGTTAGGTTAGGTTAGGTTAGGTTAGGTTAGGTTAGGTTAGGTTAGGTTAGGTTAGGTTAGGTTAGGTTAGGTTAGGTTAGGTTAGGTTAGGTTAGGTTAGGTTAGGTTAGGTTAGGTTAGGTTAGGTTAGGTTAGGTTAGGTTAGGTTAGGTTAGGTTAGGTTAGGTTAGGTTAGGTTAGGTTAGGTTAGGTTAGGTTAGGTTAGGTTAGGTTAGGTTAGGTTAGGTTAGGTTAGGTTAGGTTAGGTTAGGTTAGGTTAGGTTAGGTTAGGTTAGGTTAGGTTAGGTTAGGTTAGGTTAGGTTAGGTTAGGTTAGGTTAGGTTAGGTTAGGTTAGGTTAGGTTAGGTTAGGTTAGGTTAGGTTAGGTTAGGTTAGGTTAGGTTAGGTTAGGTTAGGTTAGGTTAGGTTAGGTTAGGTTAGGTTAGGTTAGGTTAGGTTAGGTTAGGTTAGGTTAGGTTAGGTTAGGTTAGGTTAGGTTAGGTTAGGTTAGGTTAGGTTAGGTTAGGTTAGGTTAGGTTAGGTTAGGTTAGGTTAGGTTAGGTTAGGTTAGGTTAGGTTAGGTTAGGTTAGGTTAGGTTAGGTTAGGTTAGGTTAGGTTAGGTTAGGTTAGGTTAGGTTAGGTTAGGTTAGGTTAGGTTAGGTTAGGTTAGGTTAGGTTAGGTTAGGTTAGGTTAGGTTAGGTTAGGTTAGGTTAGGTTAGGTTAGGTTAGGTTAGGTTAGGTTAGGTTAGGTTAGGTTAGGTTAGGTTAGGTTAGGTTAGGTTAGGTTAGGTTAGGTTAGGTTAGGTTAGGTTAGGTTAGGTTAGGTTAGGTTAGGTTAGGTTAGGTTAGGTTAGGTTAGGTTAGGTTAGGTTAGGTTAGGTTAGGTTAGGTTAGGTTAGGTTAGGTTAGGTTAGGTTAGGTTAGGTTAGGTTAGGTTAGGTTAGGTTAGGTTAGGTTAGGTTAGGTTAGGTTAGGTTAGGTTAGGTTAGGTTAGGTTAGGTTAGGTTAGGTTAGGTTAGGTTAGGTTAGGTTAGGTTAGGTTAGGTTAGGTTAGGTTAGGTTAGGTTAGGTTAGGTTAGGTTAGGTTAGGTTAGGTTAGGTTAGGTTAGGTTAGGTTAGGTTAGGTTAGGTTAGGTTAGGTTAGGTTAGGTTAGGTTAGGTTAGGTTAGGTTAGGTTAGGTTAGGTTAGGTTAGGTTAGGTTAGGTTAGGTTAGGTTAGGTTAGGTTAGGTTAGGTTAGGTTAGGTTAGGTTAGGTTAGGTTAGGTTAGGTTAGGTTAGGTTAGGTTAGGTTAGGTTAGGTTAGGTTAGGTTAGGTTAGGTTAGGTTAGGTTAGGTTAGGTTAGGTTAGGTTAGGTTAGGTTAGGTTAGGTTAGGTTAGGTTAGGTTAGGTTAGGTTAGGTTAGGTTAGGTTAGGTTAGGTTAGGTTAGGTTAGGTTAGGTTAGGTTAGGTTAGGTTAGGTTAGGTTAGGTTAGGTTAGGTTAGGTTAGGTTAGGTTAGGTTAGGTTAGGTTAGGTTAGGTTAGGTTAGGTTAGGTTAGGTTAGGTTAGGTTAGGTTAGGTTAGGTTAGGTTAGGTTAGGTTAGGTTAGGTTAGGTTAGGTTAGGTTAGGTTAGGTTAGGTTAGGTTAGGTTAGGTTAGGTTAGGTTAGGTTAGGTTAGGTTAGGTTAGGTTAGGTTAGGTTAGGTTAGGTTAGGTTAGGTTAGGTTAGGTTAGGTTAGGTTAGGTTAGGTTAGGTTAGGTTAGGTTAGGTTAGGTTAGGTTAGGTTAGGTTAGGTTAGGTTAGGTTAGGTTAGGTTAGGTTAGGTTAGGTTAGGTTAGGTTAGGTTAGGTTAGGTTAGGTTAGGTTAGGTTAGGTTAGGTTAGGTTAGGTTAGGTTAGGTTAGGTTAGGTTAGGTTAGGTTAGGTTAGGTTAGGTTAGGTTAGGTTAGGTTAGGTTAGGTTAGGTTAGGTTAGGTTAGGTTAGGTTAGGTTAGGTTAGGTTAGGTTAGGTTAGGTTAGGTTAGGTTAGGTTAGGTTAGGTTAGGTTAGGTTAGGTTAGGTTAGGTTAGGTTAGGTTAGGTTAGGTTAGGTTAGGTTAGGTTAGGTTAGGTTAGGTTAGGTTAGGTTAGGTTAGGTTAGGTTAGGTTAGGTTAGGTTAGGTTAGGTTAGGTTAGGTTAGGTTAGGTTAGGTTAGGTTAGGTTAGGTTAGGTTAGGTTAGGTTAGGTTAGGTTAGGTTAGGTTAGGTTAGGTTAGGTTAGGTTAGGTTAGGTTAGGTTAGGTTAGGTTAGGTTAGGTTAGGTTAGGTTAGGTTAGGTTAGGTTAGGTTAGGTTAGGTTAGGTTAGGTTAGGTTAGGTTAGGTTAGGTTAGGTTAGGTTAGGTTAGGTTAGGTTAGGTTAGGTTAGGTTAGGTTAGGTTAGGTTAGGTTAGGTTAGGTTAGGTTAGGTTAGGTTAGGTTAGGTTAGGTTAGGTTAGGTTAGGTTAGGTTAGGTTAGGTTAGGTTAGGTTAGGTTAGGTTAGGTTAGGTTAGGTTAGGTTAGGTTAGGTTAGGTTAGGTTAGGTTAGGTTAGGTTAGGTTAGGTTAGGTTAGGTTAGGTTAGGTTAGGTTAGGTTAGGTTAGGTTAGGTTAGGTTAGGTTAGGTTAGGTTAGGTTAGGTTAGGTTAGGTTAGGTTAGGTTAGGTTAGGTTAGGTTAGGTTAGGTTAGGTTAGGTTAGGTTAGGTTAGGTTAGGTTAGGTTAGGTTAGGTTAGGTTAGGTTAGGTTAGGTTAGGTTAGGTTAGGTTAGGTTAGGTTAGGTTAGGTTAGGTTAGGTTAGGTTAGGTTAGGTTAGGTTAGGTTAGGTTAGGTTAGGTTAGGTTAGGTTAGGTTAGGTTAGGTTAGGTTAGGTTAGGTTAGGTTAGGTTAGGTTAGGTTAGGTTAGGTTAGGTTAGGTTAGGTTAGGTTAGGTTAGGTTAGGTTAGGTTAGGTTAGGTTAGGTTAGGTTAGGTTAGGTTAGGTTAGGTTAGGTTAGGTTAGGTTAGGTTAGGTTAGGTTAGGTTAGGTTAGGTTAGGTTAGGTTAGGTTAGGTTAGGTTAGGTTAGGTTAGGTTAGGTTAGGTTAGGTTAGGTTAGGTTAGGTTAGGTTAGGTTAGGTTAGGTTAGGTTAGGTTAGGTTAGGTTAGGTTAGGTTAGGTTAGGTTAGGTTAGGTTAGGTTAGGTTAGGTTAGGTTAGGTTAGGTTAGGTTAGGTTAGGTTAGGTTAGGTTAGGTTAGGTTAGGTTAGGTTAGGTTAGGTTAGGTTAGGTTAGGTTAGGTTAGGTTAGGTTAGGTTAGGTTAGGTTAGGTTAGGTTAGGTTAGGTTAGGTTAGGTTAGGTTAGGTTAGGTTAGGTTAGGTTAGGTTAGGTTAGGTTAGGTTAGGTTAGGTTAGGTTAGGTTAGGTTAGGTTAGGTTAGGTTAGGTTAGGTTAGGTTAGGTTAGGTTAGGTTAGGTTAGGTTAGGTTAGGTTAGGTTAGGTTAGGTTAGGTTAGGTTAGGTTAGGTTAGGTTAGGTTAGGTTAGGTTAGGTTAGGTTAGGTTAGGTTAGGTTAGGTTAGGTTAGGTTAGGTTAGGTTAGGTTAGGTTAGGTTAGGTTAGGTTAGGTTAGGTTAGGTTAGGTTAGGTTAGGTTAGGTTAGGTTAGGTTAGGTTAGGTTAGGTTAGGTTAGGTTAGGTTAGGTTAGGTTAGGTTAGGTTAGGTTAGGTTAGGTTAGGTTAGGTTAGGTTAGGTTAGGTTAGGTTAGGTTAGGTTAGGTTAGGTTAGGTTAGGTTAGGTTAGGTTAGGTTAGGTTAGGTTAGGTTAGGTTAGGTTAGGTTAGGTTAGGTTAGGTTAGGTTAGGTTAGGTTAGGTTAGGTTAGGTTAGGTTAGGTTAGGTTAGGTTAGGTTAGGTTAGGTTAGGTTAGGTTAGGTTAGGTTAGGTTAGGTTAGGTTAGGTTAGGTTAGGTTAGGTTAGGTTAGGTTAGGTTAGGTTAGGTTAGGTTAGGTTAGGTTAGGTTAGGTTAGGTTAGGTTAGGTTAGGTTAGGTTAGGTTAGGTTAGGTTAGGTTAGGTTAGGTTAGGTTAGGTTAGGTTAGGTTAGGTTAGGTTAGGTTAGGTTAGGTTAGGTTAGGTTAGGTTAGGTTAGGTTAGGTTAGGTTAGGTTAGGTTAGGTTAGGTTAGGTTAGGTTAGGTTAGGTTAGGTTAGGTTAGGTTAGGTTAGGTTAGGTTAGGTTAGGTTAGGTTAGGTTAGGTTAGGTTAGGTTAGGTTAGGTTAGGTTAGGTTAGGTTAGGTTAGGTTAGGTTAGGTTAGGTTAGGTTAGGTTAGGTTAGGTTAGGTTAGGTTAGGTTAGGTTAGGTTAGGTTAGGTTAGGTTAGGTTAGGTTAGGTTAGGTTAGGTTAGGTTAGGTTAGGTTAGGTTAGGTTAGGTTAGGTTAGGTTAGGTTAGGTTAGGTTAGGTTAGGTTAGGTTAGGTTAGGTTAGGTTAGGTTAGGTTAGGTTAGGTTAGGTTAGGTTAGGTTAGGTTAGGTTAGGTTAGGTTAGGTTAGGTTAGGTTAGGTTAGGTTAGGTTAGGTTAGGTTAGGTTAGGTTAGGTTAGGTTAGGTTAGGTTAGGTTAGGTTAGGTTAGGTTAGGTTAGGTTAGGTTAGGTTAGGTTAGGTTAGGTTAGGTTAGGTTAGGTTAGGTTAGGTTAGGTTAGGTTAGGTTAGGTTAGGTTAGGTTAGGTTAGGTTAGGTTAGGTTAGGTTAGGTTAGGTTAGGTTAGGTTAGGTTAGGTTAGGTTAGGTTAGGTTAGGTTAGGTTAGGTTAGGTTAGGTTAGGTTAGGTTAGGTTAGGTTAGGTTAGGTTAGGTTAGGTTAGGTTAGGTTAGGTTAGGTTAGGTTAGGTTAGGTTAGGTTAGGTTAGGTTAGGTTAGGTTAGGTTAGGTTAGGTTAGGTTAGGTTAGGTTAGGTTAGGTTAGGTTAGGTTAGGTTAGGTTAGGTTAGGTTAGGTTAGGTTAGGTTAGGTTAGGTTAGGTTAGGTTAGGTTAGGTTAGGTTAGGTTAGGTTAGGTTAGGTTAGGTTAGGTTAGGTTAGGTTAGGTTAGGTTAGGTTAGGTTAGGTTAGGTTAGGTTAGGTTAGGTTAGGTTAGGTTAGGTTAGGTTAGGTTAGGTTAGGTTAGGTTAGGTTAGGTTAGGTTAGGTTAGGTTAGGTTAGGTTAGGTTAGGTTAGGTTAGGTTAGGTTAGGTTAGGTTAGGTTAGGTTAGGTTAGGTTAGGTTAGGTTAGGTTAGGTTAGGTTAGGTTAGGTTAGGTTAGGTTAGGTTAGGTTAGGTTAGGTTAGGTTAGGTTAGGTTAGGTTAGGTTAGGTTAGGTTAGGTTAGGTTAGGTTAGGTTAGGTTAGGTTAGGTTAGGTTAGGTTAGGTTAGGTTAGGTTAGGTTAGGTTAGGTTAGGTTAGGTTAGGTTAGGTTAGGTTAGGTTAGGTTAGGTTAGGTTAGGTTAGGTTAGGTTAGGTTAGGTTAGGTTAGGTTAGGTTAGGTTAGGTTAGGTTAGGTTAGGTTAGGTTAGGTTAGGTTAGGTTAGGTTAGGTTAGGTTAGGTTAGGTTAGGTTAGGTTAGGTTAGGTTAGGTTAGGTTAGGTTAGGTTAGGTTAGGTTAGGTTAGGTTAGGTTAGGTTAGGTTAGGTTAGGTTAGGTTAGGTTAGGTTAGGTTAGGTTAGGTTAGGTTAGGTTAGGTTAGGTTAGGTTAGGTTAGGTTAGGTTAGGTTAGGTTAGGTTAGGTTAGGTTAGGTTAGGTTAGGTTAGGTTAGGTTAGGTTAGGTTAGGTTAGGTTAGGTTAGGTTAGGTTAGGTTAGGTTAGGTTAGGTTAGGTTAGGTTAGGTTAGGTTAGGTTAGGTTAGGTTAGGTTAGGTTAGGTTAGGTTAGGTTAGGTTAGGTTAGGTTAGGTTAGGTTAGGTTAGGTTAGGTTAGGTTAGGTTAGGTTAGGTTAGGTTAGGTTAGGTTAGGTTAGGTTAGGTTAGGTTAGGTTAGGTTAGGTTAGGTTAGGTATAGGTTAGGTTAGGTTAGGTTAGGTTAGGTTAGGTTAGGTTAGGTTAGGTTAGGTTAGGTTAGGTTAGGTTAGGTTAGGTTAGGTTAGGTTAGGTTAGGTTAGGTTAGGTTAGGTTAGGTTAGGTTAGGTTAGGTTAGGTTAGGTTAGGTTAGGTTAGGTTAGGTTAGGTTAGGTTAGGTTAGGTTAGGTTAGGTTAGGTTAGGTTAGGTTAGGTTAGGTTAGGTTAGGTTAGGTTAGGTTAGGTTAGGTTAGGTTAGGTTAGGTTAGGTTAGGTTAGGTTAGGTTAGGTTAGGTTAGGTTAGGTTAGGTTAGGTTAGGTTAGGTTAGGTTAGGTTAGGTTAGGTTAGGTTAGGTTAGGTTAGGTTAGGTTAGGTTAGGTTAGGTTAGGTTAGGTTAGGTTAGGTTAGGTTAGGTTAGGTTAGGTTAGGTTAGGTTAGGTTAGGTTAGGTTAGGTTAGGTTAGGTTAGGTTAGGTTAGGTTAGGTTAGGTTAGGTTAGGTTAGGTTAGGTTAGGTTAGGTTAGGTTAGGTTAGGTTAGGTTAGGTTAGGTTAGGTTAGGTTAGGTTAGGTTAGGTTAGGTTAGGTTAGGTTAGGTTAGGTTAGGTTAGGTTAGGTTAGGTTAGGTTAGGTTAGGTTAGGTTAGGTTAGGTTAGGTTAGGTTAGGTTAGGTTAGGTTAGGTTAGGTTAGGTTAGGTTAGGTTAGGTTAGGTTAGGTTAGGTTAGGTTAGGTTAGGTTAGGTTAGGTTAGGTTAGGTTAGGTTAGGTTAGGTTAGGTTAGGTTAGGTTAGGTTAGGTTAGGTTAGGTTAGGTTAGGTTAGGTTAGGTTAGGTTAGGTTAGGTTAGGTTAGGTTAGGTTAGGTTAGGTTAGGTTAGGTTAGGTTAGGTTAGGTTAGGTTAGGTTAGGTTAGGTTAGGTTAGGTTAGGTTAGGTTAGGTTAGGTTAGGTTAGGTTAGGTTAGGTTAGGTTAGGTTAGGTTAGGTTAGGTTAGGTTAGGTTAGGTTAGGTTAGGTTAGGTTAGGTTAGGTTAGGTTAGGTTAGGTTAGGTTAGGTTAGGTTAGGTTAGGTTAGGTTAGGTTAGGTTAGGTTAGGTTAGGTTAGGTTAGGTTAGGTTAGGTTAGGTTAGGTTAGGTTAGGTTAGGTTAGGTTAGGTTAGGTTAGGTTAGGTTAGGTTAGGTTAGGTTAGGTTAGGTTAGGTTAGGTTAGGTTAGGTTAGGTTAGGTTAGGTTAGGTTAGGTTAGGTTAGGTTAGGTTAGGTTAGGTTAGGTTAGGTTAGGTTAGGTTAGGTTAGGTTAGGTTAGGTTAGGTTAGGTTAGGTTAGGTTAGGTTAGGTTAGGTTAGGTTAGGTTAGGTTAGGTTAGGTTAGGTTAGGTTAGGTTAGGTTAGGTTAGGTTAGGTTAGGTTAGGTTAGGTTAGGTTAGGTTAGGTTAGGTTAGGTTAGGTTAGGTTAGGTTAGGTTAGGTTAGGTTAGGTTAGGTTAGGTTAGGTTAGGTTAGGTTAGGTTAGGTTAGGTTAGGTTAGGTTAGGTTAGGTTAGGTTAGGTTAGGTTAGGTTAGGTTAGGTTAGGTTAGGTTAGGTTAGGTTAGGTTAGGTTAGGTTAGGTTAGGTTAGGTTAGGTTAGGTTAGGTTAGGTTAGGTTAGGTTAGGTTAGGTTAGGTTAGGTTAGGTTAGGTTAGGTTAGGTTAGGTTAGGTTAGGTTAGGTTAGGTTAGGTTAGGTTAGGTTAGGTTAGGTTAGGTTAGGTTAGGTTAGGTTAGGTTAGGTTAGGTTAGGTTAGGTTAGGTTAGGTTAGGTTAGGTTAGGTTAGGTTAGGTTAGGTTAGGTTAGGTTAGGTTAGGTTAGGTTAGGTTAGGTTAG